>OX578153.1:91769088-91805811 GCA_951213105.1 Amaurobius ferox
ATATATATATATATATATATATCATATATATATATATCAATATATCAAATCATATATATATATATATATATATATATCATATATATATATATCAATATATCAAATCATATATATATATATATATATATATATATCATATATATATATATATCAATATATCAAATCATATATATATATATATATAATGAGGGGAAACGGATGCACCCAAATTCATGAAATTTTAATAGCTTTATAATAGCCTCACTTAAACTTTAGTCCATATTTCCAGTTTCTAGGACCTGAGGTTGGAAAACAGTTGAGCTATGGAAAACATTTTTTAATTGTTCAAGCGATATATAGTGCAATCTTCGTAAAACAGCCTGTATTACCTATATGCATCCACTTTGAAATCTATAATGAATGTACTGAAAAATTTAGGATTACATAGTAAGCATAAGTATGGTTTGGTATCGCCTTCTATATCCAGAAATCTATATAAATAAAATTGAAAATTTGTCTGTTTTTCTGTCTGTCTCATCATCACGGGAGAACGGCTGAACGGAATTTGATGAAATTTTGTGGGTAGTCTGAAAACAGTCCCACTTAAAATTTACTCCATGTTTTGAGTTTCTATGACCAGTGGTTTTCGAGATATTAGTAAAAACCAAACTTTCGTTTGTCTCATTATTACGAGAGAACAGCTGAATCGAATTTAATGAAATTTTGTGGATAACCTTGAAATAGCCCCCCTCCCTCCCCCCATAAATTTTGAACAAATTTTGGGTTTCTAAGACCAGGGGTTGTCGAGATATTAATGAAATACGGAGCTTTTTCCGGGGAGTTCTACTCTCTAACTCCGTGGTTTATCCAAACGGAAAGGTTGAAAATTGTTTGTTTGAAACGTCAAAGTGAATTAAAACTTTATCTCTGAGTTTAGTGGAGGATTTTTGGGCTAATTAGTCACTATCATGAAAGCATGAATTGTTTAAAACAAGAATTTAAATGGAAAATCTATCTCCATGGTTTATTTTTCACAAGATTTTACTCAACAATGAAAAGTATAAAGAAATCAAAATGCTTATTTAATTTCGCATTTTATGAGGAAGATTCTATCTTATATCACGTTGCTCAGCAACGCAATTAAATTGAATGTGTTTTGTTAATATTTATTACTATTTTTTCCATTTGAATAATAAATAAATGGATGTAAAAATATATTTTATAAATGAACGGTTTGATTTTGCTTTTAATTATATTAATTGCTGACTGCGTACATCACTTTCATTTATTTTGGCAAAAAGTTTTTAAGCTTATATATTGTGTTTAGCTAATAAACTCATATATTGTGTTTACCCAATAAATTCATTTAGCCGATTGTTGAAACAGAAAAGAGTAGAACGGGTATATCTTCTAATACAATTTTAGTGTTTTCATTTAGTATATACAAACGGGATCAGGATGTTTTATACTTCAGATCTGCAAATTCAGAGCTACGAATTTCACGGAATATCGCTAACTTGGCAACTTTTCTTAAACGCTGCCAAATTGACGGAAATATCGCCAAATAGATAAAAAGGACGCAAATCAATGAAATTAAATTTGTTTTTTTAGAAGAGAGTACTGAAACGATGTTTAGGTAGCATTTGTCTGTCAGTCCATCCGTCCTACTTAGTAAGACATTTCGCGAATTTGTAAAATGTCACTAAATTTATAAAAATGTTTGTAAATCCATAAAAATATCGTGAAATTGATAAAATTGCGCTATGAAATTAATTGTGCTTTGTTAGGGGATAGTATGGTGATGATGTTCCGTCAATTTGTCGCCAGATGGGACTGTCAGTTTTACAGTCACAGTTAGCGATAAATTTGGCGATTTTTTAAATTGCCGCTAAATTGACGAAAATGTCGCCAAACCTTCCATGGAAGTAGAATTATTCAGACGATATTATTTCCATCAATTCATTTGAAGAAAATTATATCATGTCGTTTAGTAACGGATGTAAATCCAATGTGTTTATGCGGCATACGCTTTTTATTAAATCTTTTTCGAGTTGAATAATAAAGATATGTATATAAAATAAATTTTATTGACATTGCATTTTTGACTGGATAATATCAATTACGGTGTTCAGGTTTAAACATTATTATTATTAATATTTTCGGAGACTGTTGATTCAGCGATTATTGATATTTTCTAGTTAATATGCCATTGTTTTATTACGACAAAAATTGTTGAAACTCATATATAGTACGTTGTACGAGTAATCTTCTTCAAATGCACGGGTATATCTTCTAATCTACGAGAATATATGTAGTACAGGTATATTGGCATATATTTTGATATATATTGGCATATATTTTGATATATATTGGCATATATTGGAATCAATTACGACCTTCTGGTATGGAGATTACGGGGATTATGGATATTTTCAATTTATTACGTCATCTGTTTTATTTTGGCAAAGATTTTTGAGACTCATATTGCAATACGAGTAATCTTTTACTAACACACAGGCATATTTTCTAATCTGCGACAATATAAGTAGTACGGGGATATATATTTCAATTTTCTACCTGTTAGAACTTGGTTATATAAAGTCAGAAAATGCAAATTAAGTATTGTTTATACTAATTTTTTAAATTAAAATTAACTCATGAGCATTTTAAACATTTATTTTATGATTTACTTCTTTCACGTACAAATTTTTTAAATTACCACCTTCTCCATTCACCAAATCCACATACTAAAATAGCTTACTGTGTAATTTCTTTTAAACACCCTATATTCTAAATTCTCTTAACTTCAATAATTTATTTGCAAAACATCAGCACTTGTTACCCGTAAAAGAAATCAAAATACAAAAATCATTCAAATATAATTTTCCAATTGGTAGAACTATTTACAATTACAATGAAGTTTCCAGGACATTAAACTCCGATGACCTTACATCATGTGTATGCAGCAATAAAAATCTTGCCCCTTATGTCAACTCCTCTCATGGACACATTATTACTGGGGATCTCAGTATAGTTCAGGATGATATACTTAGGGATATTATGAATAAAGGGTCCAAATTTCGCATTCCATTATGCCATCACCCTAAACAACTTCTTCAGTCTATATCATTTGATTTTGATAAATTCATATATCAACTTGCTTGTTCACATTCCATTCCTATTGAAGCATTCCATCTATGGAAGTATACTACCTTACATCTACTTAAAAATGTTATATATTTGCCATCATTTGTAAAAAATATTATGTTTCTCTGTTACAGAATTACTTAAAAAATAATCAAATTTTTAAACCCATTAATAATCAGTCTATCAAAATCAAAACTAAAATGCTAAAATTATATACACAATTAAATATTAATTGTAAGTTTTTTAAATTTCCTTATGTTACTTTGGTTCCTAAATTCCATAAATCACCTCTCAGTTTTAGAACAGTCACTTGTGGACATAATACCTTTACCACTACAGCTAGTAAGTACTTGCTTAACTGTTTAAATAGAATTAATGAATCTCTTAAATTTAGGAATTCAGGATATTTCATTTTGAACAAGAGTTTTGATTTAGTAAATCACCTTAGCAAGCTTCCACAAATTCTTGGTTTCCATACCTTTAATTTTAAAGACCTATTTAATAATATTGTCATTAAAGATTTATATAAAGTTATTATCTCTCTTTATCATGACTATCTATCTTCCAATAATGTTGCATTTAATGTCAAAAACTTTCCTATGCTCTTGAACTTTGTGTTATACAACAATTATATTATCCAAGGTGATAACATTTATTTACAAACATCTGGTGTACCACAAGGTGGCTGTAGTAGTAGTATATTCGCTAACTTATATCTTTATTATTATGAATGTCATTTTAACTCTAATTCATATATTATATATAGATATGTTGACGACTTAATTTGTATTATCATTGATGATTCCTATCCAATTAATATTGATTTTTACCCATCTAACCTAGAATTAATTCCTAATGAACCTAGCGTTAGTCAAACTGTAAATTTTTTAGACCTAAATTTAGATACCCTCAATAATCATGTAATCACCAATCTATATGATAAAAAAGATTCTTACAACTTCACTATCATAAAGCTGCTATCATATCAATCTTGCAATTCTATTCAATTGCTTAGAAACATCATTTTAAACCAGCTATTTCGAATAATACATCGACTTTCTGATCCTCGGTTTCACTTTCTCCACATCAATAATCTTAAACGCATTTGTCAAAATTACCAATATCCGGAAGTATTTATAAATAATATTATTAATAATTTCAAATATACCACGTAATAATTTTACACATGCATTATTTATCTTTGATTGGATAACTCATTTTTGAGAATTCACCCATTCTTATCACCTAACTTACCACTTGGCCTGAGTCTAATATTGTTTACTATTTTCGAATGATTATTTTCCACTTGTCCTGAGTCCTATACTGATTACTATTTTTGAAAGTCTCCATACATATTATGTATCGTTCACATGTATTCATTCCTGTGCCCACTCGCATTGACGAAGTGAGGTGAAATGCTCAGTCGCTTGTTCAACTTACACGTGGTAACAATTTGTGAGTTCATATTTCTGTTCGAGGAGGTATTATCTTTCTGATTTGTAATTCAATTGATTTATTTTTCTCCTTCCACTAGCCAGTAGACAGTTCCAATGGTGTCTATAGTTAAATACTATCGCCATTGTCAGAAACTGGCTATTCTATCGGTTTTAATTCGAATTGTATGGCTATCCTGATGAGAATGCAATTTCGAACTAACCGCCATTTTTTTATGTAGTTTCAATTGATTGTTCTCTATGTCTTAATCTTTTATCTTGAGCTAATTATTATTGCCTTTTCTCATTTCTGCCATGTTTTCTTTTTATTTTTAACACTTTACAACAAAGTTGAAAAGTGTTTATGACTTTGTTCATTCTGTCTGTCTGTCTGTCTGTCTGTCTGCCGGTCTGTCTGTCCGTTAGCACGATAACTGCCGTAAAAATGACTTAATCAAAATGAAATTTTAGTATGTTGTTCAGACGGTCTATAGGACCTATGGGAATATAAATGAATAATATCACCCAATTAGTTTTGGATTGAACCCGGGTTGAAAAAATGGAATACATTGAGCCCTATGGGACCTAATTTTTCAAGCATTTTTTAAGCGGATTTAAAATTCACAAATTGCTTCGAAAATTTTAGGCAATATTCAAATTTTTCCATAAAATATATAAAAAAAAATTCAGCGAAATATATTCAGTTGTTTTTTAAATAAAAATTAAAATAATAATAACACCTCTTATATGAAGCGATCACGTGTCCATGATATGAAACGATCACATGACTCACTTCAAAATGATATATGGCATCCATCTTGTGTCAAAATTGTGATTTTTAAAGTTATTTTTAATTCATATTGAGTGTTGTATCCGTCCTAAAATTACTTTATTTTTGCCTAAATTCTGTGCATCTACATACTGAAACAACGCAATGACAATATATTTCAGTTTAAATGCTCTTCCAAATTTGATTATTTCTACTATTAAGTCTATTTTTTACCTATGTAAAATGTAAACAGCAAAATATGTAGAATGAGTTGTATTAGAATCGCTGTAATTCTTTAACACAAAATCATTTAGTCCATGGAGTCTGCTTAGCTGATATGAATGAAATATTCATTGATTTTAGAAAGAGAAGGACGATATTTTTCGATGAAGTTACGCATTGAGTTTACTTACTTGTAGCTCAATGGTCTTAATTTTTAAATAAAATAAATTATTATAGTATTGTGATGAATGACATGAATGGGGGAATTATTTATGAATGAAATGTTGCTTTTATAGAGAGAGCCAGGCGTGTTATTTTTCTATGACGTCATTTGAAAGAATTTCAGTTGTTTTCGATGAAGTTTTCAAATATAATAAATTATCGTAGTATTATGATAATTTTAAAATTATTACCGAGGAATGTATCACATTTTAGAGATGTTTAAACCAGACAATTTATACTTTAATGCCGTCATTTGAATGAAGTTAATTTTTTTCGATGAAGGTTTAAGGTGTCAAATATAATAAATTAATGTGTGATAAGTTTTAAAATATTACCGAGGAATGTATTGCATTTTAGACATGTTTAAATAAAATTGCATTGAAGTTGGAAAGTGTTTCATAATCAATGTTTTAAGCATGATTGATCTTTCTTGTTATTTATATTTATATACTTTTAATTGTGAATTTTGTATCCTAATATTCTTCTCATCCCCCTTTCCATTGTAGTGATATGTTACCTTCTATCTTTATCCTTAGTCTTGGTCTATAGTTACTCATTTGTAAAAGATATGCTCAAGATGGGTTTTTTTGTACATACAGTAGTTTATGCATAATTTTCGATTAAAATCTTTCAATTTATATATATATATATATATATATATATATGTTCCCATATAATTTTAGTGCTTTCATTTTGGAATCAATATATTGGAATCAATTACGGGTTCATTGATATTTTCAATTTATTCATGTAATCTACTAATACAGGTTATACCTTCTAATATTCGAGTATATAAGTAGTACGGGTCCCATACAATTTTAGCGCTATTATTTTGCATATATTGATTCAATTTCATATTTTTTGTATATTTGCTTTCAAAAGGGGCCAGGATGTTTTATTCTTCAGATCTGCCCGTGAAGATAATTTTGCATAGTGAGAATATATATTCTTAAACTTCTCTTTAGGAGCAATAAATTTAATATTTTAACAGAATTTGCACATGATTGTGAATTATAAGTTTCTTTATATTAATTACTCCGTACGAAGATCGGGTATGTTGCTAGTTAGCAATATATATGAATATTTGTATAGTATAATGCACATGAATAAAAAAAAATATATAGTTCCAATAATGTATAGAGATAAATATAATGAGTTTAAATAATCTTACTATCATTTAAAAGAATATAATTAATTATAATTAATTAATTAAACGTATTAATGATGGGAAAAGCAATTTAATAGATAGATAAATAAATAAATTTAAATTGAATAAAATATTTTTATAAATTATGTTATAGATAAATATAGAAAGTGTATTTTAAGTATGTTAAGAACAAACTGTTCCCGCCCTGAGGACAATTGTAGTCACCTAATTTCCTTACGTCTGCTTTCTTCAAGGAAGTACTAGAAAGTTTATATAAATAAACATATTTTTACTTTAATAATATCTAGAGAGGCAATTCTACGAAACACAATAGTTATATACATTATTACACAATTATGTATTAAATCAATCTAAAATTTGGCGAAATCGAAAACATTCCATTTAATTTAAATTAAATAATACGTTGAAATTGAACTGTAAAAATTTTATTTAAACAATAAAACCCTCTCCCCCCCTTATACTTATCAAACGCACCCAGTTTTTATACGTCTTCTTATAATTTATTATCATTTAGTTTCTTTTATATCAACATTTCCATTATACATGCATATCTGTAAATGCGTTGCATTGAAATTAACTATCAAGATGTTGGTTCGGTGTAATGATTTCTCAATAGCCCACATTTTAACTAACCGGTTTATATTAACAAGGTGCTTATTAAATCAGCTTGCGCAGGTTTTCCTTTCATACAAATTCCTATTTCTCAACTACAATTCCATTAGTAGAGTGCATAAAATTTTATTCCCACTGAAACTAATTGGCTTCTAACATTTTTACTTTCCCTGCAATACATGGTGATGTACAGGGAAAGTATTGGAATCATGCCGAAAATCGCAACTCGAGTTTTCGACGGATCTATACGTTTCGAGACCTCTGGAATACGAAAAAACCATTTTTAGCGTGACGTCTGTGTGTGTGTCTGTGTGTCTGTCTGTGTGTCTGTGTATCTGTCTGTCTGTGCAGATTTTGTATCCACTGTAACTAAAAAAGTAATCGACCGAATTTCATAAAATTTGGTAGGTAAGTCACTTGTGGGCGAATCTGGTGCTGATTAGTTTTGGGAACGATTTGGAATAAAAGAACCCGCCTTTTCTTGCGAAATGGCCCGCAAACGTTTGTATCCACTCTAGCTGAAAATCTAATGGACCGAATTTCACTAAATTCGGTAGATAAATCGCTTGTGGGTCACCCTGGTGCTGATTAGATTTTGGTACGATTCGGAAAAAAATAACCTGCCTTTTTTTGTGAAATGGCCCGCAAAAATTGACAAAATCTAAAATAAAAAACTACGTATGCTGAAATATATCCATTAAATGCTGGTTTTATACGTAATTTTTAACGAAGGAAATAATAAGACTAACCCCATTACACTAGGACCAGCCGTTCTCGAGATATTTTTGTTTTTTTTGTTTTTTTCTCTACGCCACCTTTGAAAATGAGTCCAGTTACCAAATGAGAACGAAAATTGAATTAATAATGAATTAAATTTATCTAAAATAAAGAGAACGTATATATAAGTCTGCAAGGAAAGTCATGTGCTGCCCACATCAGATTTTTTTTATATGCAATAGTTTTTGCGGTACGAAGCAAAGAATTTAGAGAAATGAGAAATTTGTCAAATAGCGGCGGCGGCATCAGCTAATTTTCTTCAATATAGAGAGAAACTATTCATGCTCAAATACAACACAGAAAACAGGTTGAAAAATGGAAATAAAATATATTGTAACAAGAGAGATGAAAAATCCTGTTTTGAGAAAATGACCCTTATAATTTTGATAGAGTTTTTATTACGGTCTTGGGATATAAGGTTACGAGAACAATTGATAATTTAAATTTTAAGTTATCTTCTGTTTTGGCAAATATTTTTCGGACTCGTATATTTTCACGATCGTTGAAATAAAATAAAAAATGTTACTGACATAGCTTCCACCATTTTGGCGTATGTTGAACGAAACGTATGTTGGATTTGGCCTATGATGAATTTTTTTGCAAATATATTTACAAACGGGACATGGATTTTTATTCTTCGATCTTCTTCTGCAGATAATTTTGCATGTCGTGAACAAAAATTCTTATATTTATTTTCAGGGGAACTAACTTCAATATTTTTATTATAATTTTTGAAACAATAGTATCATTTATAATACTACTGAAATTTAAAAACTGAAATTTAAGTCACGAGCAACGCAGGATATATTTGCAAGTATTTTTACACATATGAGTTAAAAATGATTACAAAAAAAAATTACCCACATTATGTTCTTGGGAGTGGTAGCCCAGTGGTTAGTGCACGGGAATTGCACTCGGTAGGCCCGGGTTCGATTCCCTTCGGTGCCAAAACTGCCGCCGTGTTCACGCGGAGTACGATCACATTAAACATGTGGGTCCGTAAGTCCTTCCGAGAGGATGGTGGTAGGGGAAGGAGGGTGTGGTCCCTGTGGATACCTCCCCCACTGGGTTCCGGTCTAAATTGGGTGGCTCTTCCCGGCCGTCTAAATAGTTACCTTACACCTTTCTGGTAGGTCGGATGGTCTGGATCTCAACAACAACAGCAACACATTATGTTCTTAACACAGAAAACGAATCGATTTCAAGGTGATGAGAAAACACAGAATTTAAAGACATTAAAATTAAATGTGAATGCATTCAAATAAAGACAAAGCAAAAAATCATTTTTTATGAATTTATTGTCAAAATATTTTTAATTTATTCACAAGGTTTTTTGTATTATTGAAAAGTAAAGAACGGAACAGAATAAAAAATGAAATGTTAAGAGGTAATTCAATTCATTTTACCGAAAAACATCTTTTATAATATATCGGAGAAAATTCATTAAAAACCAAAAATATGCATTTATAAAAAATGTCACATTTTGCAACTAGAAATTCTAAATTCTAATGATTCTTTTGAAACTGCCTTGAATTGTTATTTTCCTTACAAACATAGTATAATGTACAGGGAAAATATTATGCCGGATTAAATATTTGTATCCTTGAAACATACACTACCGTCGATAATTTTGTTTCGAATTTTCAATGGAAAAATACGTTTCAAGCATTTTAAGGTGATATATATATATATATATATATAATAGTGTGTGCGTGTGCGTGTATGTGTGGATACGATATCTTACGAACTAACGGCGGATCAGTTCCAAAATAATTTAGTGCGATTATTGCTTTAGTATGATTATTGCAATTAACAAATACAGTAACCCAATTGATTCTAAACGCGATCGAATGTTTGGAAGACCCCTTCGAATTAATTTTAAAAAAAAAATCATTAAAATATCCGTATCTTCAATAATGATGAATAATATGAATATCATTTCATATTTGACTTTCTGTTATAAAACGAAAGACATAAAAATTGAATCGTTAGCAAGAACCGTTCTCAAGATATTGCGCAGTATTTGCACGGACTGAAAAACATGATTAAAAAAACAGCACCTTCAATATTGTCTTCTGAATAATCATTTCACACTTATTTTTATAATAGGAAACGAATGGAATAAATTTTTGAACCCTAGCATGAAACGTTTTCGATATAATGCACGTTTTCCAAACGCATTTATAAAACCACCTTTATAAAACAGACTAAGTATTAAGTATAAACAATATAATATAACTTTTCATATACAATAGTATGCGACATATCTGTTATGATCATCGTGGATTTTTTTATTTCCAGTCTCCAGAGAAGCTACCTTGTGTAATAGTTATGCATTTTTACGCATATAAATTCTGCAATAGTTCATTATTTCCTTGTTAAAGAAGCAAATGCATTACATTATGTGGGGAAAGTTATGTGGTATCGACATCATATTTCTCTTTGTAATTTTTTTTCATTTAAATATACTCTATTACCCAAATTCAGATACAAAACATCGTAATTGAGCGAAATGAAAATAAAAGTCATATTTATGAATTTCAAGTACTGTAAAAATGTTTTCATTGATCCTGAAAATAAAATCGTTTAAAGGACTAAAGCGATAGAAGCATTAAATGTTTAAATTGAGTTTTCTGAAAGAGGGACAATTAAAAAAAATCTGTTGCGGACAGCACATCATTTTACGTACATAGTGCAATGACTTTACATCTTTCACAACAAAATAACCGTGTGAACAACACAATGGTTTTGTTATTGGAAACGCAAAATTATCGCAAAAGGTAAGTTATTTCGTGAATAGAAAGACCTAGATCCATTTCATCAAATATGTTGTTAATAAATATATTACATAATATTACAAATGGAAGGAAAATATATTCGATGATACTTACTACTTTTTTAATTTGACGTCATATTTGTGAAAATTTTATATAAAAAACGTTCAATATCTCGAGAATGATTCAGGCTAGTATTCTAAAATTTTTGTCATGCATTTTCAAATAATAATTACGTATGAAATGATTAGTTATTTAACAGTGTTAAACGAACTGATTTTTTAATGACTATTACGAAAATTCATTCAAAAATGGTTGCAATATCTAGAAAACGGTTAGTGCTAGTGTTCAAAATGCTTGTATCATTCGTTTTCTAATAAAAATTGCATCTGAAGTGATTATTTATTGTTATTGAACGTCTTGATTTTTTAATGATTTTTTCAAAAATGTATTCAAAAACTGAGGGTGGGGGATAGATTACGTTTAAATTAATAGGGTTCCAGTATTCATTGATTGTAATAATTTTACCAAATTTCATTTGAGACGCTCTATTTGTTCGTGAGATATCGCACTCAGACACGCACATGCATACATAACGCCAGAAAACGTTTGATTCGGTCTCAAGGATTTCTAACGTTTCTGCTGTCTAAACGTTTTCTGCCGTCGAAAACTGAAATTCGAACTTTTGATCCCATCACAATCCATTCCCTATATATTATACTATGTATATAGAAAAAGTAAATGAAGTTCAAAGATCCTCTCATTGAAATCTACATTGAAATCTAATTTAATATTTTTTTAATTATCACAGAACTGCAATAATTCGTTTTACCGAAAAGTATTAAAAAGCAAGAATTGTAAAATATTTTAATATTTGTTCTTAATCCGTATGCATGGAATGCAAATTTACTTAGTGATGTGAAAATCATGTTGTGCAGATATTAGAAGCTAACTTTTAAATTGTGTTATATTTGCGCAATATGTTAATATATTATCTTAATTAGCAAAATTAATTTTAAGTGAAAGTAAAATATATTAGCTTTTATTAAGCATTTAATTTGCGTATTTAATAAATGTACATACATTGAAATGTTTAATTAAGATTATTTTATACAAGAATTTAAAAATCGTTTCTAAGTTTATTATGTTGTGACATTAGTGTTGGTGCATATTAGTTAGAATTGTAATCATTAATTTATAATAAAAGCGTTAAATAGCAATAACATTTTCAGGTATAATTTTTAAGTACTAGAGTCTTTGCCTTTGCTCTCTAAGTTTGTCTACCCTGGTGAGCTCTTTTGTTCTTATGAAAATTTACACAATGGAGTTAGAAAGAATTAGACAAAACTCCTGTGTGTGTGTGTGGGTTAAACACTTGAAAACGCTATTGTTACTGTGTCGCTATTGTTAATTGACACAACTGACAGGCTTAGTATTTAGTGTATGTATCTTTGATTTTTTTAAAATTAAGGGTTCCCTTTATATGAGTATAATCAACCAGTAATTTGTCATAGTTGTAGGATAGCGTACAGAATATATGGAAATAAAAATAAACTAAAAGCTAAAATAACTTTGAATATGTAGGAATATTCTTTACTGTTTCAGTTCAACTTTGTATTGCACTAATAATTTACTTTTACAAAATTGGTAGTTTAAATAAATATTTTAGGCCTTTAACCATAGAAAAGAATACAATGCAGGGCTACTTAGCTTATCCCAGCGCCACCTGAATGATTGTCTCAAACGATATTGGCGTTTTCTTAATATGAAGTTTTAACTCCTTACATTTACCTCCATGATTTACACACTATCTTCGTAACATCATTAATATTCTGATCGTTCTGCATCTTATTGAATATACTACATAGCTCCATACAGCTGACATTTAGAATCCATAGTTTCAATATTGAGCTTCGCTACATTTATATAAGCTCTAGAATTTAGCCTGCTGCATATATATATATTTCAGATGGCCAACCGGCAGCTTTTTCGACTTTTATTCCTAGAGGTATCAGATTATTTTTGCTTTGGTTTCATTTTCTATATAAATAAAATTGAAAATATGTCTGTCTGTCTCTACGTGTGTTTGTCTTATCATCATGGGAGAACGTTTGCACCGAATTCCATGAAATTTTGTGGGTATCCGTAAAATATCCACACTTAAAATTTAGTACCAGTTTCTAGTTTCTTGGTCTAAGAGTTGTCGAGATATATTAATAAACAAGAAATATAAATCATGCATAAAGCATTGATTATGAAACACTTTCCAACTGCAATGTAATTTTTTACACATCTCTAAAATGAGATACATTCAGCGGTAATATTTTGAAAATTATCACAATACAACAATGATTTATTATATTTGAAAATTTAAAACTTCATCGAAAAAAATGAACTTGATTCAAATGACGTCATCGAAATATAAATCGCCTGGCTCTCTATGTAAAAGCACTTAATATTTCATTCACGTATTTTTATTGCATTCATCACTGTACTACAATAATTTATTTTATTTAAAAACTGAAAACCATGGAGGTAAAGGCAATTTAACTCTGCTTAAAACTTCATCGGAAAAGTCTGCTATAAAATCGTCTGCTTCTCTACGTAAAATCAATGAATGTTTCATTCCTATCAGCTATATTGCAGACTACAGAGCTAAATAATTTTGCGTTAAAGAAATTCAGAAATTCATATACAACTTATCCTACATCTTGATGTATTTACATTCTCCATAAGTTAAAATTAGGCTTCGTTGTAGAAATAATCAAAGTTTGATGATCATTTAAACTCAAATATTTTGTAATTGCGTTAATTCAGAATATAGATGCACAGAAATTAAGCAAAAATAAAGCGGTTTTAGGACGGATACAACACTAAATATGAATTAAAAAGATCTTTAAAAATCATGATTTTGATACAAGATGGATGATATATTTTATTTTGAAGTGGGTCACGTGATCTCTTCACATAATGGTCATGTGATCTCTCCATATAAAGGGCGTAATTATTATTTCAATTTTTATTTAAAAAACTACTGAATATATTTTGCTTAAATTTTTTTTATATATTTTATGGGATAATTTGAATATTTTCTAAAACTTTCGAAGCAATTTGTGAATTTTAAATTCGCTTAAAAAATGTTTGAAAAATTAGATCCCATAAGCGTTAATGTATTTCATTTTTTCAAAACCGGGATCAATCCAAAACTAATTGTGTCATATTATTCATTTATATTCCCATATGCCCCATATACCGTCTGAACAACCAACTAAAATTTCATTTTGATAAAGTCATTTTTACGGAAGTTATTGTTCGAACGGACAGACAGACAGGCAGAATGAACAAAGTCATAAACACATTTCAAGTGTGTTGTAAAGTGTTAAAACCCCACAATTAAACCTTCCATAGAAATATCATTATGCGGATGATATTTTTTCAGCCAATTTATTTAAAAAAATTTTTATGTCGCATAGCCACGGATTTAAATCCAATGTGTTTATGTGGCAGACGATTTTTATTAAATCTTTTCCGATTTAAATAATAAAGAAATTAGTTTTCGCAATTATTTATGAAAAATGGTGTATTATTGTTTGTACAATTCAACAGTAAGATGTATAATTGTTAAATGCATTAATAATACTTATACTGAAATTTTAATTGTTCATGAAAATCATAGTTACGAAACCCTCCAAGTAATCAATAATAAAGCAGATACATAATTCTTTGATCCGCGGCATTTTCTTTAACCAATCACAGAAAAGTTGAAACTCGTTTCGACTCATTAAATATTTTCTCATACTGGTAATGTTAGATTTAAATAATAAATATTGTTGCGAACGTGCAGAATGTTCCCTTTTACTAGTCCCTTTTGAGAATCAGACGAAGAAAGCACTCGTACAGGCATTATTTCTCATGACGTGAATCCAGTGTTTCCATACGATGAAGTTCGAAAAAGGGTTGCCAGATATGATGATTTATCTTCAAATCTGGATATGAATCACTTGGCGTTTTTGCGAAATGGCCCTCAAAAATTGTCAAAATTTAAAATAAAATACTACATGTGCTCAAATATATTAATTAAATGCTTGTTTTATACTTAATTTTTGACGATGAAAAGAGTAAGACCAGCCCCATTATTCTAGATCTAACAGTTTTCGAGATAATTTAGTTTTTTAGCATTTTCGTTACATTACTTTTGAAAATAAGTCCAGTTACCAAATGAAAACGAAAATTGAATTAAAAGTGAAAATTCAGCGTAATTTTAAATAATTATGGGTGTTATTTTGTGCAATTAAACTCAATTTATTGATTGAGAGAACGTGAATATGAGTCTGCAGTGAAAGTCATGTGCTGCCCACATCAGATTTTTTCGTGTCTTCGCACTACAGGGGCAGAAATTGACAGGATATTGTTTTTAATATGCAGAGAAAACTGTAACTGTAAAATATTATTTCTAAAAGCTCTATAATTGCATGCATTTACGACATAATTAGTGACAGTAATATAAAACCTTTTACTTTCCCTGCAATACATGGTAAAGTATAGGGAAAGTATTGGAATCATGCCGAAAATCACAACTCGAGTTTTCGACGGATCTACACGTTTCGAGACCTCTAGAATGCGAAAAAACTATTTTCAGCGTGACGTCTGTGTGTGTGTCTGTGTGTCTGTCTGTGTGTTTGTGTGTCTGTGTGTCTGTGCAGATTTTGTATCCACTCTAACTAAAAAACTAATGGACCGAATTTCACAAAATTTGGTAGGTAAGTTACTTGTGAGCGAGTCTGGTGCTGATTAGTTTTGGGTACGATTCGGAATAAAATAACCCGCCTTTTTTTGCGAAATGGCCCGCAAAAGCTTGTATGCACTCTAACTGAAAAACTGATGGACCGAATTTCACAAAATTCGGTAGATGAGTCACTTGTGGGTTACCTTGGTGCTGATTAGATTTTGGTACGATTCGGAAAAAAATGACCTGCTTTTTTTGCAAAATGGCCCGCAAAAATCGTCCAAATCAAAACTAAAGATCTGGGTATACTCAAATATATCCATTAAATGCTAATTTATACGTAGTTTTTAACGACGAAAAGAATAAGACCAACCCCATTACACTAGGACTAGCCGTTCTCGAGATATTTTTTTTCTGTACTTTCTCTACGCCACCTTTGAAAATAAGCCCGGTTACCGCATGAGAACGAAAATTGAATTAAAAGTGAAATAAATTTAGTTAAAATAAAGAGAACGTTATTATAAGTCTGCAGGGAAAGTCATGTGCTGCCCAAATCAGATTCTTTATTATGTTGCCAAAATAAGCCAACTACCATATAAGTGCTTGTACACTATGTACAAATCATATTTCAAATTAAATGACGTCG
The DNA here is from genome assembly GCA_951213105.1 of Amaurobius ferox. NCBI lineage: Eukaryota > Metazoa > Arthropoda > Arachnida > Araneae > Amaurobiidae > Amaurobius > Amaurobius ferox. The sequence continues at coordinate 91,785,564 of OX578153.1, forward strand.
TTTATAGATGTACGCTGGCACAATTGCTTTTTAAAAAGCAAATCGGATTGTTTTTTTTTTTTATCAAGGATTTTATACATTTGTACAAACTTTTGTCTCTGAATAGTAACATTTCATCCATCAGTTTTTGTACTTGCTTTCATAAAAAGAGTGTAACTTTTACATTGTTTAAAAATCTGATGTGGGCAGCACATGACTTTCCCTGCAGACTTATATCCACGTTCTCCTTATTTTAATTAAATTTAATTAACTTTTAATTCAATTTTCATTCTTATTTGGTAAATGGACTTACTTTCAAAAGTGGCGTAGAGAAAATGCTAAAAAACTAAAATATCTCGAGAACGGCTAGTCCTAGTGTAATGGGGGTAGTCTTATTCTGTTTTTCGTTAAAAATTACGTATAAAACAAGCATTTAATGGATATATTTGAGCATACGTAGCTTTTCATTATAGATTTTAACGATTTTTGGGGTGCCATTTTGAAATAAAAGGCAGATTATTTTTTCCGAATCGTAACAAAATCTAATCAGCACCAGAGCGCCCCAGAAGTTACTTATCTACCAATTTTTGTGAAATTTGGTCATTTAGTATTTTAGCTAGAGTGGATACATGACATTTTTGAGGGCCATTTTGTAAAAAAAGGCAGGTTGTTCTTTTCCGATTAATACCAAAATCTAATCAGCACCAGGGTCATACCCAAGTGACTTACCTGCCAAATTTCATGAAATTTAGTCCATAAGTTTTTGAGTTGGAGTGGATACATACATTGCACAGACACACATACAGACACACAGACACACAGACACATATACAGACACACAGACAGACAGACAAACATACACACACACAGTCGTCACGATAAAAATAGTATTTTCGTATTCTAGAGGTCTCGAAACCTGTAGATCCGCCGAAAACTCGAGTTGCGATTTTCGGCATGATTCCCATACTTTCCCTATACATTACCATGTACTGCAGGGAAAGTAAAAATGTGATGTGGGCAGCACATGACTTTCCCTGCAGACTTATAATCACGTTCTCTTTATTTTAATTAAATTTAATTTACTTTTAATTCAATTTTCGTTCTCATTTGATAACTGGACTTATTTTCAAAGGTAGAGTAGAGAAAATATTAAAAAACTAAAATATCTGGAGAACGGCTAGTTCCAATTTAATGGGGTTGGTCTTATTCTTTTCTTCGTTAAAAAGTACGTATTAAAAAATCATTTAATGGATATATTTGAGCATACGTAGTTTTTTAGTTCAGATTTTACCGATTTTTGCGGGTCATTTTGCAGAAAAAGGCAGGTAATTTTTCTTCGAATCGTACCAAAATCTAATCAACACCAGGGTGTCCCATAAGTGTCTACCGAATTTTGTGGAATTCGGTCCATTAGTTTTTCAGCTAGAGTGGATACAAGCTTTTGTGGGGCCATTTTGCAAAAAAGGGGCGGGTTCTTTTATCCCAAACCGTACCCAAAACTAATCAGCACCAGATTCGCCCACAAGAGACTTACCTATCAAATTTTATGAAATTCGGTCAATTATTTTTTAGTTAGAGTGCATACAAAATCCGCACAGACAGGCACACACACAGATGTCACGCTAAAAATGGTTTTTTCGCATTCTAGAGGTCTCGAAACGTGTAGATCCGTCGAAAACTCGAGATGCGATTTTCGACATGATTCCAATACTTTCCCTATACATTACCATGTATTGCAGGGAAAGATAAAATGAACAGCTAGTAAGCACGTATTCTTCATTGTCAAAATCAATCAAGCTATTCCCACGTCGTAACTGCTAAAATTTAATTATTTGAATAGCTGTAACACCATGTATTAACCTTTAAAATAATATAAAGTAAGTTTCTTAAAATTGGCAGTGTAATGACATTTGAATGTCCATAAAAGTCATAAATGTTAATTCCCGTTCTGCAGCACATACAAGATGATAGGCTGATTTGAAACTAACTGTATAAACTTGAGAGAGAGATAGGGAACAGTACAGTAAACCTTTTCAGTTGATGCTGTTGTACGGCATGGCAATTGGCTATTTACCGTCATCATTATTCGTAACGCTTGACTTTGTACGTGTAACATGATTATTTTATGAATGCTAAGGTGATCAACATGCATCCAGTGCATGGGGTTGACAGTATAAACGGAAGAAATGATGTAAGATTATCAGTACAAATTTATAGTAGCTCGGCCTTTTCTAACGGCAACCCCATACGCTAGATTCATGTTAGTTATACTATCCCTACCTTTCGACCTTTTCCGATGGTGCTTGGTATCTGTATGAATTGCCGCGAAAGAGCCAACCAATTTAGACTGGAATCCAATGGGAATGGCAACCATAGTTTTCGTACCATCCTCCCACTAACCCGTCACTTCTCAGATAGTCTTTCGAATCTACCAATTCCATACTTCGATTATTAGAGAAGGAAATAGTTTCGGAAGGCGCCGAGGATTGAACTACTACTTGCTACTTTCCGGCCATAACTGTTGAAGGTTGTGAGTTCCTTTTTATTTCAAGCAGAAAAAATAATTAGTAAAATATTTTACCTTGTATATTGTAATCCAGTCAGCAGTGATTAGTTGATTAATCCAAAATAACACGTACTTCAAATTATAAATGGACTTTATTGATATCCCATATGTACATATTTATTCACACTTAAGACCGACCAAATATAATTAACTCTATTTATTCTAAATTACACATATATCAATCATAACAATTATGATTCCAGAATGAATTTTGTTCTTGCAGCATAAATAATTTTTGTCTTACTAAATTAGGAGCTAATAGATTTCTCATTGCACTTCGCGTTGGATAGTTTTTATTTGGCGCCGTTTTTCTGAAGTACAAAATTTGGCGAGTTATCACAACAATAACCACTGCTCTATCTTGGCTTATGCATGTCAGCCATCTCAGTATTAGTAGAAGGGCTTAATTTTACACGCACGAAGTCCGTGTTACGATTGAGGATAGCGAAATATAGCCGATGTTAAATCGATTGGAAATAATCGATTCAACATCGACTTCTGGCACCAAAGAATGGCGATAAGGTAACAGAGCGACATAGACAAGAAACGCCAATTGTAAAGTTTTACATAATTGTCTAATGCAGTGTTTCTCAAAACATGCATTAAAGTGCATGCTATGTTTCTCAAAACATGCATTAAAGTGCATGCAATGTTTCTCAAAACATGCATTAAAGTGCATGCAATGGTTCCCAAAACATGCATAAAAGTGCATGCAATGTTTCTCTAAACATGCAATCATCTTAAAACACTTTACTGGGTAATCAGTCAGATGAATGTGCTTGTTTACTCTTAGACAGTTCATCAATGGTTGGAGTTAACTCACGGTGTACCCACAAAAATTTTACCGCATACCCCAAAGGGGCACACGCACCACATGTTGAAAACCACTGGTCTAATGAGCTAGAATCGATTATAAAACTGTTACAGAAGACATTTATTAGACACAATAGGGTTATTGGCCAATGGCTGTCCTATGTAGGAATGGTACAATAAATGACGCTTACATGAGCATATATCTAGTATAGCTTGTTTGAAATACTCGACGTCACAGGCATTACACAGTGTCCAGAGACAATGCACATCTTTTAAGACCATTATTCGGTATCTGATGTAAAATGCTGTTACTATGGTTACAAATGGAATTAAAAACTGTATGAGAAATTGAATTATAAAATATAAAAAATCGTCTGCTATTATGCAAATTACTTCAAGAATCAGTTTATTGTACACAAATAGAGTTCAATAAGACAATTGAGTATATTTTTTCCACGTATGATGGTATAAACTCTATTTTTGTTATCCTTCTAGATTTCTGGAGTTATAGCTGGAAGAACGTTAGAGCAAAATAAATCCAAGATTGATAAATTTGCCGAATAAAATTCCAAAATTTTAGAATTTTCTCATTGCTTACAGATCATGTCCTACGTGTATACGAAGTTTCAAGATTTTACTTTCAGCAGTTTGGACTGTGAAATTATCTACTTTGTTAGTCAGTCTCATTCCGCTGTATGATATACTAAATACATCCCAGGCAGTATAACCACATTTGACTCTTGAAAATAAAATCTTCCTTTCACCTCTTTAAATCCAATACTTTACTTTGCAGTACGGTTTACATTCTAAATTCATTTACCAACTCTTACATTTAAACGAAATTTCTTTGTACTCATTACATCACACGCTGCTACTGAAGATCTTCAATTATGGAGTTCATTGTACTTTCCTGCGAAAACTAAGCTCTTCGAAACAAAATAAGAACTAAACTTCATTTGTCCATCCCATCCTAATCATTCTACCTACACCCTCAGATCCCAAATGAAAAACTTTTCTGTTGCGCGCGCTTCTCTGCTTGTATCTCCCCCCCCCCTTCCCCTTGATGCACGGCATCTCCATCCTCAGAAGAGCTACAGACTCTGTTCAGCACTACACGATTTTTGTAAGTTTAGCTGAGTTTTGTGCGCAAGTGCACGTGTATGATTGGTTTGGAATTGTGTGGCATGCGGTGAAATAAAGTTTGTTGGGTTGTAAGATAGTGCCATTTTACGGTAAATTAGAGAAAGATTTTAGAGAGTTTTACCTGCTGACGATTTTTATAAACATTGTGTTTTGTGAATTAAATATGTGCTGAAGTTTCGAATAAGGTTATTTGATCGTGACAATGGCCGAAAGAACGCAGTTGACTGGATATTTAGTATACAAGCCGGGTGGAAGTAAGTGAAGAATGTCATTTATATAGTTGGACTCACTTATAAATAGTTCATTTTTAGACAATGATTGATTGGTACGAGTTTTCGACGGATTTTGCAATTAAGATCGCAAATTATATTTACTGAAAGATCGCAGTTATAATGCAAGTATTAATTAAAACACATTGCTTTTTTAGCATATAAATATTTTATCATATGAAATTCTTTATAAGCGGATTATATGCAGGGTATTTAATTATTCAATGATTGCAAAATTATAATGAAAGTGCTTATTATAACACATTACTTTTTACCATGCACTTCTTTTACCTTATTAGATATTCCTGTATACCTTCGGGTGGGTCGGTGTTCTTCTTAGAGTTACCTTATTAGATTATTTATAACATAGCTATATACAGGGTGTTTGATCATTGTAAGATCACAGATTATAATGTAATGTTAACTATATCACGTTACTTTTTTAGCACGAACAATTTTGTATTACGAGATACGTTCTAAGTGGACTGTATTCAGGATATTTCAAAAACAGACTTTCAATCTACGGTAGTTTTGGACACGTGACATGTTTTTGTAAAGTACAAAATTTACCCTTTTATGCAAGCTTTCAACAAAGGAAGTTTCCATTAGCATGATCTTTTTTTATTTATTTAGGTATCTTTAGGAAGTAAAATACCGGTTTTCTAATATGCATAATTGACCGTGAAAATTTGCCAAATGTATAGGATTTTAACCATTTTTACCTATTCAAAACTAATGGGTTCTAGGAATAATATATTTCAGAGGTCGTACAAAAATTTAGTTATATAAAATTTGCATTTGAAAGCATATATATGCATACCTACTTCGTTAAAATTTTTCTGCTCTAATTGCCCATCCGGAACTTCAGGTAATTTTGATCGTATGATAATAACTCAGGTAATTTTAATCTTCGGAATGGAGCGTGTGTCGTTTGACTAATTAGACAACAAAAGAATATTTTTGTAATCGAGATATTTTTATAATCGGGTCCATATAAAAATAAATATTCTTATAATCGGGTCTATATAAAAAGTTGCATTTAGTACTTTTACTAAAAAGTGTCATATGGTCAAAATTTTCATACGATGATTGACTATCTTAATTAAAGTATTTCTTAAATTATAACCATTACATACAGCACATTGGCATTATATAGATACAGTCATGCAATTTTTTTCGACAACCTGCATAATCTCAGTTTCAAATGCTTTTAAACGCATTTACCCGAATAAAGATAAACGGAATATCCAGCTTATAAATGTCAAATATCTCAAGTCATTGCTATTATTTTTTCCAACAATATAAAATACATGAAATAGCTTTTAAAAGAATAATTTACAATTTTAATAAATAATTTAGCAACTAGTATAATATAATCGTAAAGTTACTTGATTCATATGGATAAGCTCTTTGAATTTGTTTAAGATATGAATCAATCAAAAATTAAAAGAAAACTACGATCGACAGAAGAATATTACAAGCTGGAATCGCGACGTTTACTCTAAAGTTAACAATCTTGATGCTCTGCTAAAAATTGGGGATTCATTAATGATAATGCCAAGAATAATTTATACAATCCTATTTCCAGCTTGTTTTAATAATTTCTTAGCATACGACAGACCTTGACGGATCAGCTATACACGGCGTTTGACAGTCAAATAGTCTGACATGAAACTCACAGTCTGAGTCTCAAATAATTTAACAGCTAGCATAATATAATCACAAAGTTACCTGATTCAGATGTATACAACTAAATCGGGTAACTTTGCGATTATATGATTAAGATTTGAATCAATCAAGAGTTAAAAAGAATTACGATCGACAGAAAACCATTCCAGGGTGCAAAGGCGACGTTTACCCAAAGTCTAAGAATCTTGATGCTTTGCTAACAAATAAGAATTAATTAATGATAATGCTAAGAAAAATTTATAGAATGTTATTTGCAGCATGTTTGAATAATTTCTTAACATACAACTGGCCTTGTCTGATCCGCCATACGGCGATTGACAGCCTAATAGTCTGACATAAAACTCACTGTTTGAGTCTCAAATAATTTGCATTACTACTGCTTGAGTTCACACTGTAAATTGGATTTCTGTCATATCTCTCTGTCATATATAATCTCCTGTCATATATAATGCTAAGAATTATTCATACAATTCTATTTGCAACATGGTTTAATAATTTCTTAACATACGACCGACCTTGTCAGATCAGTCATACGGCGTTTGACAGTCTGATAAGAAAAATCATCTGAGTCTTAAAATAATTTACAGTGCGAACACAAGCAGTGGTGATGCAAAGCGGTTCCTGTCGCATATCCAAGTTGCAACTTTTTTTCATATTTATTTTATATATATTTTATTAAATAGTTGGCGTTCAAAAGTGTCCTCTTAATCCGAAAATCCGGTTCCTTCAAGTACTGTCTTGCTTTTCATACTATAAGTGTGAAAAAATTCAATCTTCTAGATATCTGGACCACTAGCGTGTGTGTGGAGGGGCGGCGGCTGGAAAGGCAAAATCACGTTTAGACAATTATATATATTTGCACGATAATTCAAGATGTGATTTTTGCGTTACGTTAAATATGTATAATGTCCTTATGTTAATCTACACATGACGCTATTTTAACTAGGAAAATTCAACAAATAAGATAGATTTTCACAAAATTTGTATTTTAGCATTTAGATAGAAGATAAATGCAACATAATATTGCCTAACAACCTGTCCTCCTGCCATATTTCAGCATATATTTTTAATATCTGTAAAATGTTTGCCAGAAGAATTATGCCTTGTCTGTATTTTTTCTCAAACGGATAATACTATGAAATATTAGAAATATATCATACACTAGCAGCATACCCGTTCTTCGTACGGAGTATATAATATAAAGAAACTTGAAATTCATAATCATGCCCAAATTCTTATAGTATACTAAATGACATGTTTAATCAAAATATTCTGTTAAAATATTTAATATAATGCTCCTAAAAAGAAGTTTAAGAATCTCTGTTCTCGCCATATAAAATTATCTTCATGGACATATCTGAAGAATAAAACATCTTGGACCCGTTATGTAAGCAAATATAAAAAAAAATATGGAATTGAATCAATATATGCAAAATAAAAGCGTTAAAATTGTATGGGACCCGTACTAATTATATACGCGAATATTAGAAAATATAACCTGTATTAGTAGATTACATGTATAAATTGAAAATACCAATAAACCCGTAATCTTTAAATCTGAAGACAGTCATTTATTCCAATATATGTCAAAATTAAAGTGCTAAAATTATATGGGAAGATATACACGTACTACTTATAATGTCCGATTATTAGTAGAAGATTACCCGTTTTGCAATATGAGTCACAAATGTTTTTTGGTAAAATACAACAGACGACGTAATAAATTGAATATATAATTAATCCCCTTAATCTTCATACCAGAAGACTGTACTTGATTCCAATATATATGCCAATATACCTGTACTACTTATATTCTCGTAGGTTAAAAGATATACCCGTGCATTCCTAGAAGATTACTCGTACAACGTACAATATGCGTGTGTCAGCAATTTTTGCCGCAATAAAACAATGGCGTAATAATTTAAAAATATCAATAATCCCTGAATCAATAATTCCGGAAAATATCAATAATAATAATGTTTAAACCTGAAGAGTATAATTGATATTATCCAGTCCAAAATGAAATGGCAATGAAATTTATTTTATATACATATCTTCATTATTCAAATCGGAAAGGATTTAATAAAAATCGTCTGCCGCATAAACACATTGGATTTAAATCCGTTGCTAAGCGACATGATATCATTTGCTTCAAATAAATTGGCAGAAAAAATATCGTCTAAATAGTTATATTTCTATGGAACATTTGGCGACAGTTTCGTCAAATTAGCGACATTTTAAAAAATCGCCAAATTTATCGCCAAGTGGGACTGTAGAACTGACAGTTCCACTTTGCGACAAATTGACGAAATACCATCACAATACTATCCCCTAACAAAAAACAATTAATATCATTTATGTAGCGCAATTTTATCAATTTCAAGATATTTTTATAGATTTGAAAACATTTTTATCAATTTGGTGACATTTTAAAAATTCGCTAAATGTATTACTAAGTAGGATGGTTGGTCTGACAGATAAATGCTAACCAAACATCATTTCAGTACTCTCTTCTAACAAAACAAAAAAAAATTTCATTGATATGTAGAAGACCCAAGCCACACGACCAACCCGAAGGTTTATGGCAGCTGTTTGTGTGTCGTTTATATCAATTTGGCGACATTTCCGTCAATTTGGCAAAGTTTAAGAAAAGTTGTCAAATTAGCGATATCCCTCCAAATTCGTAGCTTTGAATTTGCAGATCTGAATGAAACATTCTTATCCCGTTTCAATATACTAAATGAAAACACTACAATTGTATTAGAAGATATACCCGCTCTACTCTTTTTCTGTTTCAACAATCGGCTATATAAATTTATTGGCTAAACACAATATATGAGTTTAGTAGCTAAATGCGATATAAGCTTGAAAACTCTTTGCCAAAATAAATGAAATTGATGTACGCAGTCAGCAATTAATATAATTAAAAGAAAAATCAAACCGTCCATTCATAAGATATACTTTTATATCCATTTATCCATTTATTTATTATTTAAATCGAAAAAAAATAATAAAAACATTAACAAACACATTTAATTTAATTGCGATGCCGAGCAACATGATATATCCTCCTAAAATGTTAAAATTTATTAACCACTAACAGCACACCCGTTATTCGTACGGAGTGTATAATTTAAAGAAACTTAAAGTTCGCAATCATGTGCAAATTCTGTTAAAATATTAAATTTATTGCTCCTAAAGAGAAGTTTAAGAATATATGTTCTCACTATGCAAAATTATCTTCACAATCAGATCTGAAGAATAAAACATCCTGCCCCCTTTTGTAAGCAAATTTACAGAAGAAAAAATAGGAATTGAATGAATATATGCAACCCCGTACTAATTATATTGTCGCAGATTAGAAAATATGCCAATGTGTTAGTAGAAGATTACCCGTATTACAATATGCGTCTCAAAAATATTTGCCAAAATAAAAGAGATGACGTAATAAATTGAAAACATCAATAATATCCGTACTCTTTATACCAGAAGGTCGTAATTGATTCCAATATATGCCAATATATATCAAAACATATGTCAATATACCTGTACTACTCATATTCTCGTAGATTAAAAGATATACACATGTATTTGTAGAAGATTCGTACAACATACAGTATATGAGTTTAAACAATTTTTGTCATAATAAAATAATTGCATAATAACTTGAAAATATCAATAATCCTTGAATCAATAATCCCCGAAAATATAAATAATAATAATTTTTAAACCTGAAGACCGTAATTGATATTATCCAGTCAAAAATGCTATAAGAAAAATCAAATCGTTCTTTTCTAAAATATATTTTTATATCCATTTATTTATTATTCAAATCGAAAAAATAATTATTAAAATTAACAGACAGATTTAATTTAATTGCGTTTCTGAGTAACATGATATAAGATAGAATCTTATAACATGTTAAATATGTCATGTCTTATAACATAAACTGCGAAATTAAATAACGATTTTGATTTCTCTATACTTCTCATTGTTCCGTAAAAGCTTGTTTTAAGTAAACCATGAACCATGGAGATAGATTTCCCCTTTAAATCATGTTTCAAACAATTCATGTTTTCAGAAAGTGACTAATTAACGCAAAAAATCTCCCATCAAACTCAGAGATTAAATTTTAATTCACTTCCAAACGATTTTCAAGCTTTTCGTTTGGATAAACCACGGAGTTAGGGAGTAGAACTCCTAGGAAAAAGTTCCGTTTTTCATTAATATCTCGGCAACCCCAGGTCTTAGAAACTCGAAACTTGGACAAAATTTATGGGGGGATATTTCAAGGCTATTCACCAAATTTCATTAAATTCGGTTCAGCCGTTTTTCCGTGATGATGGGACAAACGAAAATTTCGTTTTTTACTAATATCTCGAGAACCACTGGTCGTAGAAACTCAAAACACGGATATAATTTTAAGTGGGGCTATTTCTGGGCTACCCACAAAATTTCATCAAATTCGGTTCAGCCGTTCTCCCGTGATGGTGTGACAAACAGACAGACAGACAGACAGACAGACAGACAGATTTTCATTTTTATTTATATAGATTGAGAAAGTGTTTTGTATATAACTTTTAGATGGTAAATACAGGTGAACAGTGTTCTATATGCATAGTTGAGAAAATGTAAAATTGAATGAAAATCAAGAAAGTAATCGGAAGCAAATACTGTCACTAGCTCTGTACTAAACATCTGATGTGGGCAGCACGTGACTTTCCCTACAAATTTAAATTCAACGTCTCTGCATTTCTTTCATAATTCATTAAATTGAATTTTATTGCACAAAATGACACCAAATGTGCACTTTTAATTCAATTTCCATTTGTTACCTGGGCATATTTTCGAAAGGTGGCGTAGCAAAACCGCAGAAAACAAAAATATCTCGAGAACGATTAGTTCTAGAGTAATGAGGTTGTTCTTATTATTTCTATCGTTAAAATTTACGTATAAAATAAGCATTTAATTGATATATTTGAACATACGTTGTCTGTTATTTTAGATATTGATGATTTTTGCGGGTCATTTCTTTAAAATGGCAGGTTCTTACCCGGAATCGTACTGAAATCTAATCAGCACCAGGATCATCCACATGTGACTTGCCTATAATATTTTATGAAATTTGGTTAATTAGCTTTTGAGTTAGAGTGGATACACAGATGCCACGCTAAAAATATTTTTTTCGTGTTCTAGAGGTCCCAAAACGTGTAGATCCGTCGAAACCTCGAGTTGCGATTTCCAACACGATTCCAATACTTTCCCTATGCATTACCATGTATTGCAGCGAAAGTAAAGGAGTTGAATGTAGGAACTGATTTTAAAACACAGAAAGGTAATCGATATAAAACTTAAAATATTTAAAAAATATTTACGGCAAAGACTATAAATTTAGTAAGAAAGTCTTCAATGAAACACCATTAAGGAAGTGCACGACGTTGCAAAAGTGTCAGAGTGCTTTCGAACGTCACAACTTCCTTCGTCATAAGCAATGACACATTGTCTATAACCGTTTTATGATCTTTTAATAAAATTTTGTATGTTTAGTAATAATATTACTGACCAATAATTGCCATAGAATTATATGTATAACTTATAAAATAAACCTTTTAAAACCAAAAAAGTTTGTTAACACTTAAACTGAATAAAATAAATTAACTTCCACCATTACAAATTTAAAAAATCTGATGTGGGCAGCACATGACTTTCCCTGCAGACTTATTTATATCCACGTTCTCGTTATTTTAATTTAATTCACTTTTAATTCAATTTTCGTTCTCATTTGGTAACTGGACTTATTTTTAAAGGTGGCGTAGAGAAAACATGAAAAAACAAAAATATCTCGAGAACGGCTAGTCCTAATGTAATGGGGTTGGTCTTATTCTTTTCTTCGTATGAAACTTTCGTATGAAACAAGCATTCAATGGATATATTTGAGTATACGTAGTTTTTTAGTTTAGATTTCGACGATTTTTGCTGGACAATTTGCAAAAAAAAGGCAGTTATTTTATCCGAATCGTACCAAAACCTAATCAGCACCAGGGTAACCCACAAGAGACTTATCTACCAAATGTTGTAAAATTCGGTCTATTAGTTTTTTAGCTAAAGTTGATACAGGCTTTTGCTGGGCCAATTCGTAAGAAAAGGCGGGTTCTTTAATCCTGAATCGCACCCAAAACTAATCAGCACCAGATTCACCCACAAGTGACTTACCCACCAAATTTTATGAAATTCGGTCAAATAATGTTTTAGTTAAGAGTGGATACAAAATCTGCACAGACAGACAAACAGACAGACACATAGACATCACACTAAAAATAGTTTTTTCGCATTCTAGAGGTCTCGAAACGCGTAGATCCCTCGAAAACTCGAGTTGCGATTTTCGGCATGATTCCAATACTTTTTCCATACATTACCATGTATTGCAGGCAAAGTAATAATAAAAAAATACTCCTATGCAAGTATGTTACAAATATTATCATTAATAAAATTTCAAACTAGTTTAATTATATCCATAAAAATGAAAGACATGATAATATGATTTCATCAGCATAGAATATGGGTAAATAATAATTTTTTTTTTAATATAACATGCTTCAATTTTCAAATATTTTTAATTGTTGGTTTAAAGAACAATATTACATTTCCCTACTCTAAAAATATAATTCCAATAACTTCAATATGCTTTATTTCAAAAACGTTTATAAACTTCTGTTGATTTTGTCCAAATTTTCGCATTTTAAGGGTAAGAGGCTGTCCCCCTAAAAAATTGCTTATCTTTATTTCCTGTTCATGCCTCTCCTTCTAAAATTGATCTGAAAGGAATTCCTGTTTCCGAAGTGTGCTTTCGGCATCTATCACTGAAAGCCGAAGCGTAACCTTTGAAATCGATGTCATTGTCAAGAGGGTGTCTCATGAAAAAGCGAAACGGAAATTCTATAGAGCGAAGTTGTAAGTGAGATCGAAGTCGAAAGCCATTCGGCGTTTCAAAATATATTTTAGTTTCCTCTGATCGGTAAGGAGAAATTTCAAGCGAAAATGCTATTCAGTTTGGGGGAGGGGGGGGGGGGGGGCAAAAATACTTGTATTTCTCAGTAAGATATTCCATGGAATTCTTTCAGGTATTAGCAATGCTCACGCTATAACGTCCGTCAGGTATTAGTAATGCTCACGCTATAACGTATTAAATTTGGCGGATTCATTTTAGAGGGCATCTGAGTTCCCATTAAGGTGTTAGTACTGGTGAAATTGACTATCATGTGCTCAAATTTCTTTTTCGTATAAGGAAGTGATGACAGTGTAGTGTGTGACCAATCACACTATTGCATAGTAATGGCAACTCTTGTTACAGTGAGAGCTGGTTGCTCTAGAACAGTGGGGACCAACCTAAGTTTAGTAGTTCAGGTTAGTGTTGCCCACGCAATAACATATTACATTTGGTTTATGTAGTTCTGATAGCATCTGAATGGTCGAGTTCACTTTCAGGTGTTAGTGCCGGTGAAATTGGCCATAATGTGTGTAAATTTCTTTTTCGTGTAGGTAAGTGATGACAGTGTATTTTGTGACCAATCACACTATTGTAATGTTAACTCTTGTTACAGTGAGAACTGGTTGCTCTAGAACAGTGAGCGCCAACCTAAGTTTAGTAGTTCAGGTTAGTATTGTCGATGTAATAACATATTATATTTTGGCTGATATAGTTCTGAGGGTATCCAAGTGACAGAGTTCACATTAATGTGTTAGTACTGGTAAAATTGGTTATTATGTTTGCAAACTTCTTTTTTGTGTTCGAAAGTGATGACTGTGTATTGTGTGACCAATCATACTAGTGCATAGTAATGTTATATCTTGTCATAATGAGAGCTGATTGCTTTAGAACAGTTTGAACCAACCTAAGTTCGGTAGTTCAGGTTAGTGATTCATATTGTCTACGCAATAACATTAAATTTGGCTGATTTAGTTCTGACGGCATCTGAGTGACTGAATTTACATTAAGGTGTTAGTACCTGTGAAATAGGCTATAATGTGGACAAAGTTCTTTTCAGTGTAGGACAGTGCAGCGAGTGAACAATCATACTATTTCATAGTAATATTGCCTATGGTCACAATGAAAACTTTTAGCTCTAGAACAATGAGGACCAGCCTTTAAGGCATCGAGTTACGCTTTTGATATTCAGTGAATCTAATTATCGACATCTATCTGCAGCTAACATACCACATCATAAGCAGCGTATTTGAGGGGGGAAGTGGGTTTCGGCCTTCTCCTCCAAACAGAAAACTTTCATTATCTCAGTAAGTTATCTCTTATAAAAATTGTAATTTTTCGTTTTTAGTTATAGACGAAAATTTTTCTGAAGCCCCTACCAAACGTTTATTGAAAATATGGCACCAATATCTCATAATATAGAGAGGGAGAGGGAAAGAGGAGGGAGGGGAGAGAGAGAAAGAGGGGGAGGAGAGAGATTGAGTGAGTGGAGGAGACCGACAGGAAGAGAGGGAGAGGAAAATATGGAGATGAGGAGAGGGATGGAAGAGGAGTACCGTTTCTTTAACTTGCAATATATGCAGGCGAATTTCACAGAAAATATAAATTTTGCTTTAAATATCCACCACTTTTTATTAAAATTGATTTATTTAATTAGATGCATTCTTAATTTCTATTCAAATAATGTCAACTTTACATATATCCCTTTGCGGGCGGTTGACACGTCCGCGTGTCGACTGGGAACTTGCATTCAAGGACGGTCGTCACGCATTCAAATCGGAGAAAACTTTACCCTAAAGGATGGCGGTCACGGGTGCGCGTTTTCATATGGAACGTTTTTATTTGAATTTATTTGTCTACTAGATGGCGTTAAATGTCCATGCGAATAACTCCAATGTACTTTGTAGGTACTTGACCTTAGCATAGGGGGGGGGGATCCAATGAATCATTTCTCCATCTGGAGCTGTGACTCATGGTTATGTAATGTATACAAATAGAGCACTTTTCCTAGCCTCTGTTATTTTATAATTGAGTTTCGGTTCTCGTTCTGATTTTAGCTTAATGACTTAGTTTGTGGATCATAGGAATATAAGAGAGTATTTTTTTTTTAAAGTTTGGGTTTTAGAGGAATATGCAGCATTGGAATTATTCGGTTATTTCGGATAAAAGAATGGAAGCAACTGACGAGAATTTTGTATTGAGATTTGTATGAAAAATATACGTCAAATAGAAAATAAATATTTCTTTTCTTCCTGAAAAAAGTAGATTGCTGTGTTGAATAGGTGATTTTTAGGGAATTTTTTTCGAGAGTTAGGCTTAAAGCAAAAAATTAGCCGTCCTTTGGGAACAGTTCGGAAGCGAAGCTCTCCTTCCTTTGGGCCACGGCAGTTCCGGAATGCCACCGTCCGCAAAGGGATATTGGCACATACTAGAGATTAAAGCTATGGTCGCTAATAAGTGAAATTCCCCTCCTCTGTTCCTAAACCATCTTTTAATTCTTTCTGTGAACTATAACACTTAAGATGTAAAGTTGATTTAAATGTAAACATATTTAACCCCACTCTTTTATTTAAAGATAGTTTTAAGAAAAATGTAATTTTTAAGGAAAATTTGAGAACATGTATACCCTTAAGGGGGAAACTTGTCCCCTCGGGGAAGAGCTAATGACCTCACGAATACAAAAATTGTAACGCGCGTATTTTTCACTACAATAATTGAAACTGTTAAGTTTTGCGGTTATTGAGGCACTAAATAACTCCTTTTATACATAATTATATCAAACTTTGCCCTATGCTTCCATGCTAAGAAAATATAAAATTTCGAATCAACGAAGTTTTTGTTCGAATTCCAAAAAATTCTATATAGTTCTACATTTTTCGATAAAGTTGGATATTAAGCTTCGTAAAAATCCATTAATATTTATGGCTGTTATCCTGTACACAATAAATAGACTATAAACATACAGACAGACGGACATCACTCCAAAAATAGTCAAAACGTATTTCGGAGGTTATACTAACAATTATTATACTATTATTATTTTAGAACAATTTATTCGCCAAAATCTCGGCTCGAAATCTCGCACATCAAAATCTCGAAATCTAAAATTTTCCTGAAAACAATACATTCTCAATACTACGTATGAAAAGGAAAAATAAAAATTTAAGGTTATTTGTAACAAAATATTCGAAACAATCTGTTTCTCGAACAAATAAATGCTCAGTCATGACCAATAGACAAAATAAAAGTTTCATGGTACAAAATAGATAATGAAAACAATTTTTAATTGTCAAGATGCGCAGATTGATCAGTTCTTGAATACTTGCATCCGATATTTCCATGATGGTCTTGGACAAATATTTTAAGTTCAATAAGCAAATTTCACTTTTTTGGAATAATGTTTTCCTCTGTGGGCACCATTCAATTTAATTTAATCTTTTGGAACAATGTTTTGCTGTGTGGGCCCCGTTCAATTTAATTTCAACTTTTGGAACAATGTTTTCCTATGTGGTTACCATTTACTTTAATTTCATGTTTTGGAACAATGTTTTGCTGTGTGGTCACCATTCAATTTAATTTTATGTTTTTGCTCTGTAGCCACCATTCAATTTGAAATACATGTAAAATTCTTCATCGATCAGTTTTTATTAACACTTTACAACATCGGCGAAAAGTATTTGACTTTGTTCATTCTGTCTGTCTGTCGTTTCGCACGATAACTTCCGTAAAAATGACTTTATCAAAATGAAATTTTAGTATGTTGTTGAGACGGTCTGTGGAACATATGGGAATGTAAATGAAAAATATCGCCTAATTAGTTTTGGATTGAACCTGGATTGAAAAAAATGAAATACATTGAACCCGATGGAAGCTAATTTTTCAAACATTTTTTAGGCAAAGTTAAAATTCATAAATTGCTTCGAAAATAACAATTCCATAAAATATATAAAAACAATTTGGCAAAATATGTTCGGTAGTTTTTTAAATACAAATTAAATTAGTAATTACACCCATATAATATGAAGCTATTACGTGACCCACTTCAAAATGAAATATGGCATCCGCCTCTATTTCCCAGTGTCAAAATCGTGATTTTAAAAGTTATTTTAAATTTATATTTAGTGTTGCATTCGTCCTAAAACCGCCTTATTTTTGTGTAATTTCTGTGCATCTACACTCACGGACAATGAAAATTCATAAATTGCTTCGAAAATTGTAGGAAATATTCAAACAATTCCATAAAAAAATTTAGCAAAATATGTTCGGTAGATTTTTAAATAAAAATTAAATTAGTAATTACACCCATATAATATGAAGCTATTACGTGACCCACTTCAAAATGAAATATGGCATCCATCTCTATTTCCCAGTGTCAAAATCGTGATTTTAAAAGTTCTGTTAAATTTACATTTAGTGTTGCATTCGTCCTAAAACCGCCTTAATTTTGTGTAATTTCTGTTCATCTACACTCACGGACAATGAAAATTCATAAATTGCTTCGAAAATTGTAGGAAATATTCAAACAATTCCATAAAAAATTTTTAGCAAAATATGTTCGGTAGTATTTTAAATAAAAATTAAATTAGTAATTACACCCATATAATATGAAGCTATTACGTGACCCACTTCAAAATGAAATATGGCATCCATCTCTATTTCCCAGTGTCAAAATCGTGATTTTAAAAGTTCTGTTAAATTTACATTTAGTGTTGCATTCGTCCTAAAACCGCCTTATTTTTGTGTAATTTCTGTGCATCTACACTCACGGACAATGAAAGTTACGCACTAAGAAGAAAACATGGTACAACCGCGAAATGATATAAATAACTAGAGTATGAGCTGGTATGCAAATGATCCCAGTCTGGAGTAATTGCGCATGACCATACACCCGTGAGTGGCGCTGCAAGCATGAGCCAACGGCCTTATAAACTGGCGGGTAGCGACGCCACATCAATGCGAGAAGTTTCGACCGACGCAAGCACGAGTACGGAGTGAAAAGAATAATGGATAGACGGCAGAAGCGTCGATATACACAACTGACGGACTTTGAGAGCGGCCAGATCATCGGGTTGAAAACGGCAAGGTGGTCAGCGCGCCGGATAGCCAGTCACGTGGATCGTTCGGACTATACCGTTCGACGGTGTTGGGACCACTGGTCACGGGACGCAACCCAGACACGGAGGAACGGCTCTGGACGGAACAGGCATATCACGAGTAAAGAGGATCGAATGATTATGCGGCAGGCACGTATAGAGACCACGGCAAACCGATCCGAGTTATAGGCACAAGTAGCGGCAACTGTGTCCCAACGAATCATATCTGGACGCCCGAAGGAAGCGAATCTGCGATCTCAGCGTCCCTTACGCGTGCTTCCGTTAACACGGGAACATCGGCATCTGCGATTGCAGTGGTGCCGGGCCAGAGCTACGTGGAAAGCCACACGTTGGAGATGTGTGGTGTTTAGCGATGAGTGCAGCTTCGTTTTGGGGACCGATGATCAGCATGTCCGGTTGTGAAAGTCCCCTGTAACAACGTCACAATCCCAACTTCGTTATCGACCGCCACACCAGCCTCACTGCAGGCATCATCGGCTCATGAGCCATAGCCTACGACAGCCGATCCGCTCTAGTAGTGGTACCTGGAGCATTGACGGGACCAGCTGTACGTGGATGAGATTCTGCGGCTCCATGTACTCCCATTTGTTGATGGGATTCCAGATGCGCAATTTTATCAGGATAATGCCCAGCCTCAAACGGCTCGGGTCGCCCAGGCCTGCCTGAGTCGTATACAGACATTTCCATGGTCTGCCTGGGGGGGGAATTTGGAACGTAACGTCCAACAGGTGTAGACTCGCCTGCCGCAGGACATCAGCCCTCTGTTCGACGCCATACCGGACAGTATTGCTCCTTGCATCGCAGCATGAGGTGGTGCAATGAGCTATTGAGGATGACCGACTATGCAACACAGCTCCCTCTGTACGTGTTCTCCGGCGCTGGTTTCGTGATTATGTATATCATACATCTGTATCCTTCCATCAATAAAATTTTAGGTCCATCCTATGCTTACTTCTTGGTGCGCAACTTTCATTGTCCGTGAGTGCATATTTAATTCTGTATTCACGCAAAATTAAACTCTGGAGTGTGGAATAAAAGTCTATGAATGAAATATTCAATGCTTTTACATGGAGAGCCGGACTATTTATATTTCGATGACGTCATTTGAATGAAGTTTATTTTTTTCGATGAAGTTTTAAGTTTTCAAATAAAATAAATTATTGTAGTTCTGTGATAATTAAAAAAATATCGCTGCTGAATGAATCGCATTTTAAAGATGTTTAAATAAAATTGCAGTTGGGAAGCGTTTCATAATCAATGCTTTATGCATGACTGATCTTCCTTGTTGTTCGTGGTTCTGGCGCTTTTTGTTAGAGAGTCATATAAAATAGGTTATTTGTCAGGGGGATCTTGAAGTAATTGAGTTGTGTTAGGGAATCGTGTAATAAATGATTCGGAGAGGGGCATAATCCCTATGGGATATCTTAGGATCGCCAGAGTTTTACACAGATAAGTAGACTATTTATGACATAGCCTTTTTTTATGAAGTTTTAAGTTTACAAATATAATAAATTATTGTAGTATTGTGATAATTAAAAAGATATCACTTCTGAATGTATCGCATTTTAGAGATGTTTAAATAAAATTGCATCTCAGTTGGAAAATGTTTTATAATCAATGCTTTATGCATGATTGATCATTCTCGTGGTATATCGAATACAATGTTTCGGTTGATCGTAGTTTCGACTTG
>OX578153.1:91806011-91808511 GCA_951213105.1 Amaurobius ferox
TTCAGGTCTGAATTAATATAGTATTTAATTCTATGTCTTCTAATTAGTATTTAATTCTAATTAACTCAAACAAATGCCTGTTTCAGATTAAGCAATAGTACATTACTATAAATGCTTAAACTCAGACTACAGGCATCAAAAAATGAAAAAAGGATACATTAAGAAAATTGTATTACCATGCGGCATGAACCCTTCTTCTTCCACCACGTGTATACACGATCAACCTCAACAGCTTAATCTAGAAGCACCGGAATGAACAAGTCGAAATTCTAAAAGGGAGGCAGTACGAACGTTCACGGAAATACTCCCAAACCCGTCCAGTGAGTCTAAGCTGGAGACTGGACAAGCAATTCAGAATACAACTTCCCAAATATGCAAACCTGAATATGAATATGAATCAAAGATGAAAATTCCTACTAGACAAGTAATTCATAGGAAAACTGGATATCGAGAATGCCACTATACACCATTATAAGGGCGCTCAAATCGTAGTTTCAATACTGACAAAAGTTACATTTTTTTTGCGAAAATAAAATTCAAAATATTAATGTTAATGCATCTTAATTTCCGATTTTTTGATTTTTCTAATGTTTTTGATTTAGTTTATTATTTTTCATTTTTATTTATTTATATAATTAATAAATAATTATATATATATATATATATATATATATTTTTTTTTTTACTGTATGTTAGTCACTATAATTAGGAATGTTTTCTACGATGTTATCGAGTGAAATTTGATACACTGAGTTGATAATTTTAATAACAAACTTGGGGGATATGCATTATTAGTCGCTGTACTCAATAATTCCATAAAGTGCGCTAATTTATAATTTTCATCACAAATTTTATTGATTCTAAGAGCCTGGTTTATTATAATATTTCTAAATACAGATATATGCAAACAAGAGTCAAAATGTTGAATTTTTTATGTATTAAATTTAAAATCCTGTCATTTATCATACAAGTTTATAACCATATTACAATTTTGTAAATTTAAATTTAAATCTAAAAAGTTTGCAGCATTTGTGTCATTATTACTTGCATTTAATTGTAAATTTTTTGGATAAAAGTTTAATACTATAGGGATATTATTATTTGGGGATACACATAAAATATCATCTAAATATCTAAACATGTGCATATTATGCAAGCTTGGATTAATATTTTTTTCATAGAAGAATAAATACAGATTAGCTAACAATGATGAGGCACCCCCCCCCCCCCCTTGTGGGATACCAACCTGTTGTTTAAAAAAAGTACCACCATGTTGAATATAATTCTCATAATGAGTGAAGTTAAGTAATTTTTTAAAAAGAAAATTTGAATATTTTAGGTTGATATTATATTTTTCAAAAATTCCTAAAATAATTCTCTACAGATCATCTATATTAATATCATTAAACAAATCTTTGAAATCAAAGGTATAAATACTACGAATATTAGTAAGAGTTTTCAATTTCTTAACTACTTCAAAACTGTTTTTTACAATATGACAATTATTTGAGATTTCATCTGACAAGGATACTTCATGTAATATCTTTAATAATAATTTTCCAGCATTAGTAATGTAAGAATTATGCCCACTGGTAATGGTTCGAAAAGCAACAGGGGATTTATGAAACTTGGGTACTAAAACAATATATGGAATGTTATTACAACTATTTTTTAGATGGATTTGCTTATATTTGGCTGATATTCTATTGTATAAGATTTTAAGGTTAGTTTTATGTAAATTATAGATTTGATTATTAAGTAAGTGTGACTGAAGGGTATTTTTATAATAATATTTACATATAATTGAGTAGTTTCCACTTGCCTTATCGACATATGTAATAACAAAATCATTTTGTATTTCTTTAATATCATTTTTAATTGAATTAAGTTGATATGAATTATTAATTTTCTAATTATATATATAATGATTTAAGTATTGCTCTATTAAGACTCTCCAGGGTTTAAAGGCTTCTACAGGGATTTGATATTTATAACTGATTTTATAGATAAATTTATTTAAGTCAAGAAATAAACCTTTACATATTAATTTGTTTAAATTTAGTAGGTATACGGTACTTAGTACCCAGTAACATCAGTGATCTTAGTGCATCATAATTAATAATATTTAGATTTCCCGTTATAACATGCCCATGGTGTTTATCTACGAAGTCTTTGTATTTTTCTAAATGACAGTGGCAATATGACTCTTTATCCAATTCATAGTTTTGATTAATATCTATTGATTTGGCAATTTGATTATAATTGAAAATATAACGTCCTAGCGGTTTATCATATTTATAAGCAATTTTAGGATTTACATGTTTGACTGGAAAGTAATTGGAAACCGATTTTAAAAAATTATTTATCTTCAGATTATTTAAGACAGAATTAGTAAAATTCAAGGTACAATATTCGTTTATTTTAGTATTTTGTTTTGATTCGTCATTAAAGTTTAAGTCTGTGACATATAAATAACCATTAAGATTTTTACTTCTGGTAA